>VSMD01016357.1:0-30703 GCA_008750895.1 Mirza zaza | reverse complement strand
GCGGTGGCTCACGCCTGTAATCCTAGCACTCTGGGAGGCCGAGGCGGGCGGATTGCTCAAGGTCAGGAGTTCAAAACCAGCCTGAGCGAGACCCCATCTCTACTATAAAAATAGAAAGAAATTAATTGGCCAACTAATATATATATATAAAAAAAAAAAATTAGCCGGGCATGGTGGCGCATGCCTGTAGTCCCAGCTACTCGGGAGGCTGAGGCAGCAGGATTGCTCGAGCTAAGGAGTGTGAGGTTGCTGTGAGCTAGGCTGACGCCACGGCACTCACTCTAGCCTGGGCAACAAAGCGAGACTCTGTCTCAAAAAAAAAAAAAAAAAAAAAAAAGAAAGAAATTTGAGTGGAAATGACATATGTCACTTCTGGGAGAAATGCCATTGTGCAATTCAGCCATTTTGTCTTTTCTTCTGCCACAGCTGCTAATAATGCTCCACCTGGTGGTTACTCCGTCACCCTTGGTCCATGATGAGGATGACACAACGCAAATACTCCCAGCAGTGAATATCTAGCATGGACAGAAATAGCTTGTGTTGTTTTGAGACTCTTGAGATTTGGGATTGTTGGTTAACCGCATATAACCTAGCATACACTAAGTGATATAGAAATGGACAAAGTTGCTAGAGTTAACCAAAATCCACTCTGCTAAGGAAGACCCCAATTGCCAATGTCCAGAATGTGAAATAAATTAAGAAAATAGGGGAGTAGGAGACTGTATCAGCATGAGGGGACAACTGCCTGAGAATAGTGCAAAAGAAAAGCCTGGAAAAGGAACATTCATTGGAACCTTGTCTTCATCTCTGCCCACTACATAATCTATTCTTCACAGAGAAGTCAGAGAGAATTTTTCTTTTAAGAGACAGGATCTCACTGTGTTGCCCAAGCTGTACTTGAACTCCTGGGCTCAAGTGATCCTCCTGCCTCAGCCTCCAAAGTAGCTGGAACTACAGGCGTGCATCACCGTGCCCAGTTTCAGAGTGATTTGTTAAATTTATTAGCGATATCTTAAGACTCCTCTGCTTAAAACTGGCCAAAGATTCATATTATACTTATAATAAAATGCATGTTCTTTACCTTGACCTGTGAACTTTAAATGCTCTGGCCTCTGCCTACTTACCATTTTGTTATTGATATTTGTCCACTCTTCTCACACCTATAATCTTAGCACTCTGGGAGGCCGAGGCAGGAGGATCGCTCAAGGTCAGGAATTCAAAACCAGCCTGAGCAAAAGCAAGACCCCATCTCTACTAAAAATAGAAAAAAATTAATTAGCCTACTAAAAATATATACAAAAAAATTAGCCAGGCATGGTGGCACATGCTTGTAGTCCCAGCTACTTGGGAGGCTGAGGCAGAAGGATTGCTTGAGCCCAGGAGTTTGAGGTTGCTGTGAGTTAGGCTGACACCACGGCACTCTAACCCAGGCAAAAAGTGAAACTCTGTCTCAAAAAAATAAAAATAAATAAAGTAGACTCTTTCCATCCCTCAGTCATTTCTATTTTATCACCTTGTTTTATTGTCTTCGTAGCATTTCTCACTATCATAAAGTACCATATTTATTTGTTTTATTTTTTTCCCTTCTGCCTCTACCCAAGAAAATGTAAGCTCCAGGCCAGGCACAGTGGCTCACGACTGTAATCCTAGCACTCTGGGAGGCCGAGGTGGGCGGATCGCTCAAGGTCAGGAGTTCAAAACCACCCTGAGCAAGAGTGAGACCCCGTCTCTACACTATAAATAGAAAGAAATTAATTGGCCAACTAATATATATAGAAAAAAGATTAGCCGGGCATGGTGGTGCATGCCTGTAGTCCCAGCTACTCAGGAGGCTGAGGGAGAAGGATTGCTTAAGCCCAGGAGTTTGAGGTTGCTGTGAGCTAGGCTGAAGCCACGGCACTCACTCTAGCCTGGGCAACAAAGCCAGACTCTGTCTCAAAAAAAAAAAAAAAAGAAAGAAACAAAAGAAAATGTAAGCTCCATGAGAACAGAGGCCTTCTCTGTATTCTCAACATCTTGAATATAAAGATAGCAAGAAATTATTTGCAAATCATATATCTGATAAGGCATTTAATATCCAGCATATATAAAGAATCACTGCAACTCAACAACAACAACAAAACCTGATTTAAAAATGGTCAGGCTGGGCACAGTGGCTCACACAGATAATCCTAGCATTTTAGGAGGCCAAAGTGGTAAGATCACTTGAGGCCAGGAGTTCAAGACTAGCCTATGCAACATAGTGAGATCCTGTCTACAAAAAATAGAAAACTATTCTTAAAAATTCTGTTAATTTAAATAAATCAGTACATTTTATAATATATGGATAAAGTCCAGTTTATCAATCTTTTATAATTAGTGCTTATTGTATCTTATCTAAGAAATCTTTGCCCATCCCAAAGTTGTAAAGCTTACCTGGTGCCACTGGCTGGTGCAGCTGGGCACAGCTACCTGGGCACAGCTTACCTGGGTGCCACTGGCTCAACATCTCCCATGAAGCTGCAATCAGGCTGTTGGCCAGGGCTGTAGTCTCATCTGACGGCTTGACTTAAGGGGAGGGGAGTCTGCTTCCAAGCTCATTCATGTGGTTCTTGGAAGGACTTGTCCCCTTGCCACGTGGGCCTCTCCACAGGCCTACCTCACAACATGGCAGCTAGCTTTACTGATAGCAAACTATCTAAGAGATAAATAATGACCCCAAGAGGTAAGCCACAGTATTCTTTTAAACCTAACCCCAGAAGTGACATCCCGTGATTCCTATCAGCCCATACTCAGGAGAGGAGATTACATATGGGAGTGCATACCAGGAGGTAGGACTCATTAGGGCCATCGTTAAAGGCTAACTGCTACAACACCTTTTTCAAAAACCAATTCTCTATGTATATTTGGGTCTATTTCTGGACTGTATTCTGTTCACGTGACTCAATTATTTATCCATATACTAATGTTACGCTGCCTTGATTTCTGTAGCTCTATAGTAAGTAACTCTTGAGTAAGTAAGGTAGTATAAGTCCTTCAGCTTCATCTTTTTATGAAATTGTTTTGGCTATTCTTGGTCCTTTGCATTTTCATATAAATTTTAGAATTGGTTTGTCAACTTCTATGAAAAACCTGCTGGGATTTTTATTGAAATGGCTTGGAGTCTATAGATCAATTTGTGAATATTTAACATTTTAATAATATTGAGTTTTCTGAGCGATTAACATGTAGTCACAATACATACATCTAACAGAAGAAAAATCCAGACTATATTAAGAACCCCTATAATTCAATAATAAGACAGAAATCAAATATGTTTTTTTTTTCAAATATTTTTTTTTTTTACTTTTTTTTGAAACAGAGTCTCACTTTGTTGCCCAGGCTAGAGTGAGTGCCGTGGCATCAGCCTAGCTCACAGCAACCTCAATCTCCTGGGCTCAAGCAATCCTACTGCCTCAGCCTCCCAAGTAGCTGGGACTACAGGCATGCACCACCATGCCCGGCTAATTTTTTCTATATATATTTTTAGTTGGTCAATTAATTTCTTCTATTTTTAGTAGAGACAGGATCTCGCTCTTGCTCAGGCTGGTTTCCAACTCCCGACCTTGAGCAATCCGCCAGCCTTGGCCTCCCTGAGTGCTAGGATTACAGGCGTGAGCCACCACACCCGGCCCAAATATGTTTTAAATGGACAAAAGAACTGATGTTTTACCAAAAAAGATCTACAAATGGCTAATGAGCATATGAAAACATGTATAATACTACTAATTATCAGGGAAATACAAATAAAAACCACAATAAGATACCACTTCATATCCTCCAGAAAGTCTAAAATTAAAAAGACTAACAATAACAAGGGTTGGCTAGGATTTGGAACAACTAAAACTCTCATACATTGCTGCTAGGAGCATAAAATTGTACAATTCTTTGGAAAATAGTTGGACAATTTCTCATAAATTTAATATATACCTACCCTCTAACCCAGCAATTCCACTACTAGATATTTACTCAAGAGAAATGAAAATATATATCCACAAAAAAACTACTGTATAAAAATTTTTATGACAGCTTTATGCATAAAAACCAAAAACTAGAATCAACTCAAATGTCCATCAACAGATAAGTGGATAAACAAACTGACCATCAATGGACTATATTCAATAATAAAAAGAAAATGGATGCATTAATACAGGCCTGCTTACAAAAATAAAAAGACAATGGAGTCCAAGCACGATGGCTCAGGCCTGTAATCCCAGCACTTTGGCAGGCCAAGACAGGAGCATTGCTTGAGGCCGGGAGTTCAAGCCCACCAGCCTGGGCAACACAGCAAAACCCTGTCTCTATAAAAAATAAGAAAAATTAGCTGAGTGCGATGGTGCCTGTAGTCTTAGCTACACAGAAGGCTGAGGCAGGAGGATCACTTGAGCCCAGGAGTTCAGTGTTGCAGTGTGCTATGATCCGGCACTGCACTCTAGCCGAGGCAACAGAGTGAGACACTTTCTTTTTTAAAAAAAAAAAAAAGGAAAAGAAAAGAAAAAGGGAGAATGGCATTCTCTTGGATTTCAGCTATAAAAAGGAATGAACTGGCCAGGCACTCTGAGAGGCCGAGGCAGGCAGATTGTTTGAGCTCAGGAGTTCAAGACCCACCTGAGCAAGAGCGAGACCTTGTCTCTACCAAAAGTAGAAAAAATTAGCCGGGCATGGTGGCACATGCCTGTAGTCCCAGCTACTCAGGAGGCTGAGGCAGAAGGATCGCTTGAGCCCAGGAGTTTGAGGTTGCTGTGAGCTAGGCTGATGCCACTGCACTCTAGCCAGGGCAACAGAGTAAGACTCTGTCTCAAACAAACAAAAAAAAAGGAATGAACTGCTGATATATACTGATATATCAACAGCATGGATGAATCTCAAAACACATGTTGAGCAAGAAATGCCAGACATTTAATAATACACATTGTATGATTCCATTCCATATGACATTCTAGAACAGACAAAGATTATCTATTATGTGGTGGAATAAAGATGGCCCATCTTTGTCACTCCTTCTCTTGCATTTCTGCTAGGCTTGTGACTCCTTTGATCAGTATAATACGGCAAAAGTAATACTGTACCAGTTTTGGGTCTAGTCCTTACAAGAACTAGTAGCTTCAATTTCCTCCTTCTTGGTACCCACCCACCACATTGTGAGGAAGCCCAAACAGTCACCTAGAAAACAATCCTAGCTGAGCTCCCAGCCAAGAGCCTATCCCAACTTGCCAGCTATGTGAGTGAGCCATCTTGGAAGTGGATCCTCCAGCCCCAATCAAGTGCTCCAGCTGACCCTATAGAGAGCAGAGGCAAATTGATTCCACTAAACCATGACCAAATTGCAATATCATGAGCAAATAAATGATTTTTGTTGTTTGAAGCCACCAGGTTTTCCGGTGATTTTACATATCAATAGATAGCCAAAACATATGGTAATAGAAATCACATCAGTATTTGCCTGGGCAAAGAGGTTAATCAACTGCGAAGAGGCAAAAGAGGACTTCCAGGAGTGATGGAAATATATTTTGATTAGCATAACAGTTATACAGATGTATGCTTTTATCAAAATTTAAAGTCTATATATTATAATGTATATAAATGACACCCTTATGAAGTCTGTTTAAAAAAAAAAAACAGAAGTCCACTTGTTCAAGCCCTGTTGGGTACGGCTCTGGGTAAAAAAATCATGTAAAAAATAGAAAGAAAAAAAAAAACATCTTAAGCCAAGAAAGGTGGCTCATGACTATAATCCCAGTGATTCTAGGAGGCTGGGGCAGGAGGATTTCTTTTTTTTTTTTTTTTTTTTTTTTTTTGAGACAGAGTCTCACTTTATTGCCCAGGCTAGAGTGAGTGCCTTGGCATCAGCCTAGCTCACAGCAACCTCAAACTTCTGGGCTCAAGCGATCCTTCTACCTCAGCCTCCCGAGTAGCTGGGTCCATGTGCCACCATGCCCGGCTAATTTTTTTTTCTATATATATTAGTTGGCCAATTACTTTCTTTCTATTTATAGTAGAGACTGGGTCTCGATCTTGCTCAGGCTGGTTTCCAACTCCTGGCCTCGAGCAATCTGCCCGCCTCGGCCTCCCAGAGTGCTAGGATTCCAGGTTTACAGGCGTGAGCCACCTCGCCTGGCCAGGAGGCTTTCTTAAACCCAGGAGTTTGAGGCTGCAATCAGCTGTGATCCCACTACGGCACTCCAGCTTGGGCAGCAGAGCAAAACCATCCCATCTCTTAAAAAAACAAACAAAGAAACAGGCCAGGGTGGAGGCTCACGCCTGTAATCCTAGCACTCTGGGAGGCCTAGGTGGGGGGATCGCTCAAGGTCTGGAGTTTGAGGCCAGCTTGAGTAAGAGCGAGACCCTGTCTCTACTACAAATAGAAAGAAATTAATTAGCCAACTAAAAATATAGGTAGAAAAAATTAGCCGTGGGCATGGTGGCACATGCCTGTAGTCCCAGGTACTCGGGAGGCTGAGGCAGAAGGATCGCTTGAGCCCAGGAGTTTGATGTTGCTGTGAGCTAGGCTGACGCCACGGCACTCTAGCCCAGGAAACAGAGTGAGACTCTGTCTCAAAAAAAAAGAAGAAACAAAAAAACTTGATGACTATCCATTAGCTACAGAATAAAGACTAACCTCCTCAGCTTGGTGGGAGACTCTTCACACAGTAGCCCCAGCCTGAGTTCCCAAGATATTCCCTTCTTTACACTAAAACTAAACAAAACGATTTGAAGTACCACGTGGGCCCAGCCTTCTTGAGGTTGTTCTGTCTTCCTAGCATGTCATTCCTTTCTATCTCAGGCTGCTAAAGTCCCAGTCATCCTGTGGACGCCCACCTTTACCCACCCCTGCATTGAGAAAGTCTTAGTCACCACCTCCTCTGGCTTGCAGAACACTTTGTGAATACTGTTATTGTAATACTTATCATGAGCTCTATTGTAAGTTTTTGTTTACATGTTTCTCTCCTTCATTAGACCCTGACTTCCTTCAGGAAAGAGACAACTTCTGATTCATCTTTGTATCACCATAATCTAAGCACTTCGCAGGTAACAGATACTCAATAAATTGGGGAGTAGATTATAGTACATTAGTCAGGGTCTCCTTTTCCTTTTGCTTCTATCATTACTTTGCTGGTGAGTATTCTCCAATCTTCATAGTTTGGGTGTCTCTTGGGTCTCCATCCACTGCCATCCTCTGCCATCTACTTTTCTCTCTCTCTCTCTCACCCCTTTAGCAGTCCTTGAAGGCTCACCTAACCTTATGGCTACAACTACTTCCCTGTCTGCAGATATCTCCAAAAGTTATACTAAATGTTTCCTGAGCATTAAGGATACCATACTAAAGGGTGGAATACAAGAATCCACAGGATTTGAGAATTTGAAGAGTAGTGAATGTAGGAAACAAGAGAAAGGAGTTGAATGTCTCTAAGAACCTAAGCCTGTGTGCCCTGGAAACATCATGGAATGGGGAAATCTGAAGGAGCTCTTAGTTTGGGGAGAAAAACAATTTAAAATAATTTATTTTGCCTTTACCATGTTGGGTTGTTGAACATCATCCCATTACATTCAAGTGGAGCTGTGTTAGAGACAGAAATGCAGAATTTCATTCACTTATGGATGCCTCCCAAAGTAAATATATAGTTTTTGCCCTCATGACACTTACTGGAGTGACAGACATAAATCAAAGAATTCCATAAATAAATATAAATATAAATATAAAATTTCAATGTATAAGAAATGCTGCAAAATGGTACATATTCTTATGAAAGTATAAAAGAGGGGGACCTGTTGACCTGTTCAAGGAAGTTGGCACTGAGAACTGAAGGTAAAAACTGACTAGAGGGGGACAGGCATGTGGTTCACGCCTGTAATCCTAGTACTCTGGGAGGCCGAGGCGGGTGGATCCTTTGAGCTCAGGAGTTCAAGACCAGCCAGAGCAAGAGCGAGACCCCATATCTACTATAAATAGAAAGAAATTAATTGGCCAACTAAAAATATATAGAAAAAATTAGCCAGGCATGGTGGCGCATGCCCGAAGTCCCAGCTACTTGGGAGGCTGAGGCAGAAGGATTGCTTGAGCCCAGGAGTTTGAGGTTGCTGTGAGCTAGGCTGACGCCATGGCACTCTAGCCCAGGCAACACAGTGAGACTCTGACTCAAAAAAATAAAAAATAAAAAATAAAAAAAAGTTGACTAGGGGACAAGAAGGAAAAAGTTCCAGGCAGAAGGAACAGCATGTAGAAAAAAGCCTACAGCATAGAGACAGAAAGTAGATTAGTGGCTGCCAGGGGCTGGTGGGAACAGGGAGGAAGGGGAGTGCCTGATAATGGGGATGGGGTTTCTTTTTGAGGTGATGAAAATGTTCTGGAATGAGATAGTCCTAATGGTTGCATAATTTTGTGAATATACTAAAATCCCTCATTGAATTGAATACTTTATTATTTTTCTTTTAAATTTTTTTCTGAGACAGAATCTCACTCTGTTGCCCAGGCTAGAGTGCCGTGGCGTTGGCCTAGCTCACAGCAACCTCAAACTCCTGGGCTCAAGCAATCCTTCTGCCTCAGCCTCCTGAATAGCTGAGACTAAAGGCATGGGTCACCAGGCCCGGCTAATTTTTTCTATTTTTAGTAGAGATGGGGTCTCACTATTACTCAGGCTGGTCTTGAACTCCTGAGCTCAAGCTATCCTCCCACCTTGGCTTCCCAGAGTGCTAGGATTACAGGCGCCCGGCCTGAATTGAATACTTTAAAGGGGTGAATTTGGGGTAAGCATAAGGTATATAATTCGATATCAATTTTTATTTTATTTTATTTATTTATGTTTTTTGAGACAGAGTCTCGCTTTGCTGCTCAGGATAGAGTGAGTACCGTGGCGTCAGCCTAGCTCACAGCAACCTCAAACTCCTGAGCTCAAGCAATCCTACTGCCTCAGCCTCCCCGGTAGCTGGGACTACAGGCATGCGCCACCATGCCCGGCTCATTTTTTTCTATATATATTAGTTGGCCAGTTAATGTCTTTCTATTTATAGTAGAGATGGGGTCTCGCTCTTGCTCAGGCTAGTTTCAAACTCCTGACCTCGAGCAATCCGCCTGCCTCGGCCTCCCAGAGTGCTAGGATTACAGGCGTGAGCCACCACGCCTGGCCTCAATATCAATTTTTAAAACAAAAATATTACAATACAGATGAGGATCAATGTAAGTTAAACCACGACAACCAGAAAAAAGCCTATGTGGAACATGCCACAGCGCCTTCAAGAAACTGAAAGTGGCCAGTGTAGCCAGCACACAGAGTGAGAGCAAACACGACGGATGATGAGGCTGAGGAGGTGAGTACAAAGAATGATGAAGGACAAGTGCTCAGGAGCCATACTTAAAGCAATAATGATAAGGCATGAGATAAATGGAGATCAAAGAGGAAGAGCATAGAGACAAAGAGGCCACAGGGTGGAGAAGCCGCAGCACACCAAACTTACACACGGCCAAAAGAGGAGAGGATTTCTCATAGCAGGTGATGGTCAGCAATGTTGACCATAGCAAAGCAGCTAATGAGAACAGAAATCAAGAAAAGTCCTTTGGAGCCAACAGGGTGTCTGTAGTCCCAGCTACTCAGGAGGCCAAGGCAGGGAGATTACCTGAGCTTCAGGAGTTCGAGACTGCAGTGCGCTAGGATCATGCCTCTGAATAGCCACTGCACTCCAGGATGGGCAACAGAGCAAGACTCCGCCTCTTTATAAAAAGAGTTTTTTTAAGTCCTTTAGATTTAGAGATGGGTGACCATAAACACAGCTATGCGAGAGTGGAGGCTAAGGGAAAGAACCAGATGGCAGAAGAATAATGAGAGAATGAGTCATGGAGACATGGAGGCACACAGTATTTGGCAGTAAAAGGAGGAGGAAAAATGGGACAGTAGCTTAAAGAGAGTGAGGTCATGTGGAGGCCTTTTCCAAATAGAAGGGACCTGGATGTGTTTGAGAATGAGAAAAAAAGAGCCAGGACAAGGGAACCAATTTAAAATGTGAGGAAGAAAATAATTCATGCAGCAAGTAGTTCCCCTGAGGAGACAGGAGAAGACAGAATGGAGACACAGGTGGCGAGCACAGACTTAGAGAATAAGACAGTCTTTCACGCTGAGGTAGGGAAGAGAGAAGTGATGGGTGGTGATGGCGGTATCGCATTCCTTGAGTGGAGAGGAGTCTGGGTAATGGAGTTCATGTCATTGGCATCTGTCTTTTCAGTAATAATAAAAGCTAACATTTGCTGAGATTTCACCATCGTGCTAGCCTTAACCATTTAAAATATATGATCTCATTTAATCCTCACAACCACCTGATAAGTTAGGTACTGTTCTTATCCCCATTTTACAGTTAAGGAAACAGGGTCACTGAGAAGTAAGATAACTTTAACCAGGTCACAAGTAATAAATGGTAGAGCTCATATTGCTAACTATAAGATAGGAAGAGGGTAAGGTGATTTGCCACGGGTGCAAGAGAAGCTGGTGGGAAAGGAAGGAAAAGAGGAAACTTGGGACTTGAAGTATGAATGTAAGAAAGTTTAGAATAGCCAAAGTGGGCCAGGCTCGTAATCCTAGCTCTCTGGGAGGCTGTGGCAGGCAGATCACTCGAGGTCAGGAGTTCAAAGCCAGCCTGAGCAAGAGTGAAACCCCGTCTCTACTAAAAATAGAAAGAAATTAATTGGCCAACTAATATATATAGAAAAAATTAGCTGGGCAAGGTGGCGCATGCCTGTAGTCCCAGCTACTTGGGAGGCTGAGGCAGGAGGATCGCTTGAGCCCAGGAGTTTGAGGTTGCTGTGAGCTAGGCTGACGCCACGGCACTCACTCTAGCCTGGGCAACAAAGCAAGACTCTGTCTCAAAAAAAAAAAAAAAAAGATGCTACTGAGGGTGTGATTGAAGTTAGACTTCTTCCAGGGCAACAGTCGAATGGTTTTTCCCGCTTGAAGATTCCACAATCCAGATCTGTGCAACTCCTCACTCAGTGCTTCTCAGGCTGCTTGGGGGTGATTTGCACTTCCTTTCAAGTTCCTGGGCTCTGGGTCTGCCCTTTGGACAGGAATCCTTTGGTGAAGCTGAAGCTGACACAGAATTATTCTGGCCACCAGAAACAAGCCTGAAGCCACCCGCACATCCAGGCAGTCTTACTAATTCTTATAAAAGTGCATATTTTATAATGGCCTTAGAAGTGGGGTCTCAGTAGGCCCTGTTTCAGGAAACTTTCTAATTTACAGTGAGTTAAGGATGAACAGAGAATTTTTCGCTCTCTGAGATCGTTCCTGTAGCCTATACCACAGGTAACAAAGCCTATCTCAAACTGAAATTCGAATTTGCTAAAAACTTTTTATATATTCCATAATTATTTACATCACCAAGGAAACAGAAGAATTTACAAGAAGCCAAACTGTCTCTATTCTCTTCCTCAAATGTCAGTGGTATTTTGGCAAAGATTCTTAAAGTAGTGAGAACAGAAAAACAGCAACATTAAAAAGCCAAAAAGTGCCTTATATAGAGACATCAATCAAAAAATGCCACAGCCCACATTTTATTCCACAGAAAGGAGAACCAGAGTTCGGAATAGTTTCCAGGCAAATTTGCTTCATCAATATTACATCCTCCAGCAATAAGTATTACTATTTTTTTACATAAAAACATTGTGAAGAACATCAAACTTCTTCACAATAATTCTCTTGAGGTATTCCGGTTCACAGGCACATACAGAGCTGGGTTGATAAGGTTTCATGACTCGAAAGGATAAATACTGGCACAAATGCATTACAAGCAGGGCAACCACCAATTGGAAAGCAGACTTAGATACAAAGATGTTGAGAGCCATTGTTCCTGCGATGCGAGCAAGGAGCAAACGCAGCACAGAATGGAACTGGGTCTAAGAATGTGTCATGTGAATCCGCCTACAGACAACTCTGGGAAATGTTCCTGAAATGGGAGGAGGCTGTCATCACCTCTCCCTCAGTAGCACCATGTGCCACAGAAATCATTTTCGTTTTGGAAGTGCATTTTGATATGCTATCTCCCTTCCCTCATTTCCCTCCTCCCCACTCTGGGAGACAAAACTGATCCTCACTAACCTCTGCTATTTGCTGCCAGAAGAAAGAAGTGGGAGTTTGGGGTAGGGGGTGGGGGCTGGTCACAAACCCCAGTGAAGCAAGGCTGCTCCTGGCATCACCCAGGCGGACATGCCCTCTGATTCCTCCTGGTAGAAGTAGAAGGAAGACTAATTCCTCATAGTGATGTGGAAAGAGAGCTCAATTGTGGGTGACTGAGAGAACTCCACAGGAGGTCAGTTCGGGACTGATGGGTAAGCTTTGGCCTGTTTCTGCAGTCTTTGTGGATAGACTTAAGAGGAGCAATGACTGGCAACACCTAGTCCTTTATTGGGAAGAGAAGCCTATGGTTTTTCTGCACTGTGTGAAAGCTCTGGAAACATCAAGAGCATCTGACACTAAAGCAGACATGAGTTTGAGTTGTCAAAGCCATTACGTTAACAGCTTTCCACTGTTATCCAGCCATAGTTCTTGGTGCTCCTCACACATGCACATGTGGTCTCTTCTGAGAGAAGAAGGCAGTCTCCTAATTGATGTTCCTAATCAGAGGTAGATGTTAGACACCCACACATGCAAGTAAATCACACATTGAAGACTTTTGGTCATGCCATGTGACCTAAAGCTACCTGCATATCTTTTCAAGAAGATTCTATATAGTCCTGAACCCCTGCGAAGCCTCTGCTTCTCCAAGCAGAACAAGAAGATACCTATGGATTCTGGAAGTCTATCTTATTCTCCCATTATTTTTGCTTCTTGGACTGAGCTAAAACCAGGACCCCTCTTGAGTCTTTACATCGTATTTCATTCTCTATTAGTCACTGCTAAGCTACATAGGTTTTGGTCCTTAAGTTTCTACCAGAAATCAGCTCTTCTTTTCTCTTAGTCATCTTTCCTGTTCCCCTCTCCTATGGATTTAGAATTATTTAGCGCCTTACCATAATCACACACAAGATCCTCCTTGCTACTCCATTATTTATTTCCATAGCACTTTCAAGTTCATCCTCCCTACACACACACACACACACACACACACACACACACACACACACACTATTTACACGGAGTCCAAATGTTCTGAGTCTGAGTCAGCTCATTCTAGATGGGAATGCAGAACCTGAATCCATAGCCCTTGGGGAGCTTGACCTGAAATTACCTGCTTGAGTGAAGGGGGAAGCAAAGCTGTGATTGTATATATACAAGATGGATTGCTATCCATAGGGCAGAAAATAAGACCCACCGAGAGACCATATGTCAAGCCCAGTGATTTTTTTTTGAGATAGAGTCTCATTCTGTTGCCCAGGCTAGAGTGCTGTGGCATCAGTGTAGCTCACAGCAACCTCAAACTCCTGGGCTCAAGCAATCCTTCTGCCTCAGCTTCCCGAGTAGCTGGGACTACAGGCATGCACCGCCATGCCCGACTAATTTTTTCTTTATATTTTTAGTTGGCCAATTAATTTCTTTCTATTTTTAGTAGAGACGGGGACTTGCTCTTGCTCAGGCTGGTTTCGAACTCCTAACCTTGAGCGATCCTCCCACCTCAGCCTCCCAGAGTGCTAGGATTACAGGCGTGAGCCACCGCACTCGGCCCTGAATTCTTCTTGATATTTCCTGCTGGCCTAGGAAATAGGGAAATTCTGAAAACACAGTACTAGCACCCTCTCTGAAAGTCACACTAAGCAGTAGAAACTTCGTGTGTTGAGGAAAGCAATTTAATTCTAGATTATACACATCACAATGAACACATATTGTAATACATGGTATACAAAGCTCTTTCATAAATGAGAGCTGATTTGATCTTTGCAGTGTTCTAGTGAAAAGACCAAAGAAGTGTTCGTATATCAATTTTACAAATGCAGAAAAAGATTCAGAAATATTCTTTGACATACCCAGAGTCAACCAGGCCAAAAGAGAACGCAAAGCAGAATGAAAGGAGGGAAACCTCAAGGAAGAAAAAGATGACGTGAACTGCCCTGAGAGGAGCTGTGAGCACCTTAACCGGCATGATGCATGGGACCCTTTGCCAGTATCAGGGCAGAAAAATGGAGCAAAGCTTCTCAGTTCTACTAATCTCCCCAACTCTGAACCACTGCACCATGTTGCATAAGCAAAGAAAACATGGGAAGGTAGCCCACAGATCTTCCCAGGGGTGAAGACCATGGAAACACTAGACTTTATCATTAATTAAAACTGCAAGCTTCCTTCCTTAGTTTCTTATGTATATTTGATGGGTCACTATGAAATACTAACCAGTTAACCAGGAACTCTGGTTAATATTATCAAGAATAGGCCAGGCACTTTGGGAGGCAGAGGCAAGAGGATCGTTTGAAGCCAGGAGTTTGAGACCAGCCTGAGCAACATAGCAAGACCCTGTCTCTACAAAAATTAGGCAACTTAGCTGGGCATCATGGCATGTGCCTGTAGTCCCAACTACTTGGGAGACTGAGGCAGGAGGATTGATTGAACCCAGGAATTTGATGATGTAGTGAGCTATGATGATGCCACTGCACTCTAGCCCAGGCAACAGAGTGAGACTCTGTCTTTAAAAAAAATTTTTTTAAAGAAAAAAAAAGGAAAATATTATCTAGAATAGAACCCTGTCTTTCTGCCTTTCCCTCCCACCCTCGCTCTCCTCCTGCTGCTGCTGTTGCTGTTTGCTTTTTTCTCTTCCCTCAGCATCAGTCACTTCCTCTCCCTTTTTTGCATGAGTCTTTCTCTCCCCACTCCTCCTCCTCCCTGTTTTCTTTGTGTGCTCCTAGAAGAACCAAACAGCTCCACTTTAAGGACTCTGTGAAACACAGTGGAACAGTCTGTGATTGGCTGACCTGGCGAGTGGAAGACATCACCGGAAACCAGGCTGATATCCTAGGGCCGGTCAACCTGGACTGGTCTAGAGTTTCCCTGCTGTCCCATTGGCAGCAACTCAAGGAGTCCAGATGGTCCTAGAAAAATCTCTGGTCCAAGGATATAAAGACAGAATTGATTTCAAGCCCCTAAAAATGTTGATTTGCTATTCATAGACTCTGAAATAGAGTTGAATCTGGGACCTCGTAATAGCCAGAAAGTGACCTAAACCTACAGGAGTCCAGTGTGGCCTGACCCAAAGGCCGTTAAGATGCTGGACATAGTCAAGAGCTCCCTGGGATAATGCTGGTGGGAGGAATGTATAACGTCCACACCGGGACTGAAGTCTAGGAGAGAGAAGGCCTTTCCCTGGAGGCATGAAGGGATAGCCTAGAAGTTTCCTGCCTGAAAGGGGCAATATGGTTCAAGGAAAGATCCTATATTCCCCAGGGCCTCAGGAAAGGACAGCGCTGGGCTGAGCACATCATCCACACATTTCTACCGTTACATGGTGCCAAATGCTGTCCTGAGACCAGTACAATGGAAGTAAGCACATGTACACACATCTCCTTGTGGAGAAAGATGCACTTTCTGGTGTTGGGAACTGATTATATTCTGGTTTAACTTTTTTTTTTTTCAAATATTATGAAAAGTAAGAGTGTGACTTTATAAAGTCCATTTTTCCCTTGCTCACCCCAATCTGAGTGGAAGTTTGCAGCAATGAAAAGGGGTTGCAGGCCCGACTTGGCGGTTCATGTCTGTAATCCTAGAACTCTGGGAGACTAATGCGGGAGGACAGGAGTTCAAGACCAACCTGAGCAAGAGTGAGACCCCATCTCTACTAAAAAAGAGTGAAAAAAAAAATAGCTGGGCAACTAAAAAAAAAAATAGAAAAAGTTAGCTGGGTGTGGTGGCACACACCAGTAGTCCCAGCTACTCAGGAGGCTGAGGCAGAAGGATCGCTTAAGCCCAGGAGTTTGAGGTTGCTGTGAGCTAAGCTGATGCCATGGCACTCTAGCCTGGGCAACAGAGCAAGACCTTGTTTCAAAAAAATAAAAAATAAAAAAAAAGGGTTTGCAGCAGTGAATGGCCATGAGCCAGACCTGAGTTAGTTGCATGAGTTGGCAGCCTTGAGGTTGGAGCAAAGGAACCACCAGAGGAGCTAAGAGGAAGAGAATCTAAAAGGCAAAGTAGGAGAACAGTTTTTTTGCCCAACTTACAATGAGAGTAGAAGCATCTGGGATCCCTAAAGGCAAGCCACATGGTCAGGGCATGGCCAAAATTGTGACCATTCTGACAGCAAGACCTTCTCTAGAAAATAGGATAGATACTAGATTAGAATAATCCAGTAGGGAAATTTAATTTAATCCAATAATTTACCCTAAGAATTTGGCTGGAGAACATGATGGAGGCAGAACAATCCTAGAATCACAGAACTATGAAGGGAACTAAAGATCATCTAGAGTCTTTTTTAAAAAAACAGGACTAGGATCTACCAGATGGAGTGGCTGTAGAGAGGGTGTTTCAAGCTGAAGAGATAACAGATAGGGACCAACAGTTGAAGTCCTGATCCTGGCAACCCCAACAAAAGGCAAAGGAGGCTTCTGGCTTCTGCAGGATCAAAAGCCTGAAGATGAGGAAACACAATGACTGAAGACTCAGATAAGACATAACATGCCACAGTCCCCATTCTGGGACACAGAACCCTGCCAAGCATCCAAGGCAAAATGGGAAGGCCTTGAGTCCCAAGCAGGATAGGAGGGTTCTCTAACATCCAGCAGAAAAACTAGCTCATGGAACTTGGTCTTTCCAAGTTCCACGGAAGGAAACAGAAAGGAAGAAACTCACAGCTGGTCTCAGCCTTCCCACAGATTTTGTGTGCTCTAGAAAAGTTCTATCCATGAATAAAGGTCAACAGCTTGGACATGGTCATAGGATAAGAGTTAGAACAAGCTCTCAGTGAGAATGAGATCTCTTAACTCAAAAGAATTTCCTTGGTGTATCTCTGTGTATCCTTTTCCCTTCTGCCCATATGATTGTCATGGGGGTGGAGGGTAGCAGAAAGGTGTAGCAGATTCCCTGGGTAGATGGAAAAGAAGGGGGCAGTAGGCATTGTAGTTTGTAAAGCTACCCCAGCTGACTCTGATATGTTCCTTTCTTCATCACTTTGAGAGCCACTGCTCAAGAAGTCACCCAGAGGGGAGAAGAAAGAAGGGTTGCTGCGTTGTGGGGGTCACTACGCCTTCTGCTCATCCACCAAGAGTGCTGGCAAAGGAAAGGTGTTGTAGTTTAAATCATTACCATATCAATGGTGCATCCAATCTGGAATTATGCCAAACACTTAGATCAACCGAAAAATCACTGTAGCACCACCCCCAAGAATTCCATGTTGTTTAAGATGTGAGTACCTTACAAGGAGATGACATGATCCAAACTAAGTCTTCTATCCTCCAATATTAGAAGGACTATTATGTGAAAAAGGTAGTAGGGCAGTCCTTGATTTATTAATTCTGCTAGTCAACAAGCATTTATTGAAGACTACATTAGTTCCCTATTGCTACCATAACAAATTACCGCAAATTTAGTAGCTTAATAAACACTCTTTTGTTATCTTTCATTCTGGAGGTCAGAAGTCCAAAATTGGTCTCACTGGGCTAAAAGCAAGGTGTCCAAAGGGCTGTTTTCCTACTGGAGGTGCTGGGGGGAAATCTGATTTCTTGCTTTTTCTACTTTCTAAACGCTGCCTACAATTCTTGGCTCCTGACCTCTTCCCTCTTCAAAGCCATATCCAGCAAGATCGGGGAGTCCTTCTGATATTATCTCTCTGGTTTTCCCTCTTTTGCCTCCCTCTTCCACTCATAAACACTCGTTTGATTACATTGGGCCCATTAGCTAATCCAGGATAATCTCTTTAACTCCAGGTCACCTGATTACAAACCTTAATTCCATCTGCAGCCTTACTTCCCCTTCACCATGCGACTGAACATACGCAACAGTTCCTGAGATGGGGAAGTGAACATCTTTGAGGGGGCTATTTTTCTGCCTACCACAAAGGCTCACAGCCTGGATAATTTTCCAGGGGCTGTTCCAGAAGGCAGAAGTAGGAACAGTGGGTGGCAGTCAAAAGTGCTTAGCCTGTTTTTATATGTAAGTCATACCTCAGCAAAGCTTGTTTTTTTTTTAAAGGGTCTTGAAAATTATGAAAAAATATGAAAAAATAAAATAAAATAAAAAATTATGAAAAAATAAAATAAAAAGGGTCTTGCTTTGTCACCCAAGATAGAGTACAGTTGAGTCATCATAGCTCACTGCAACCTCAAATTCCTGGGCACAAGGGATCCTTCTGCCTCAGCCTCCCAAGTAGCTGGGACTAGAGGGCCACACCATCATACTCGGCTAATTTTCTATTTTTAATAGAGATAGGGTCTTGCTCTTACTCAGTCTGGTTTTAAATTCCTGGCTTCAAGTAATCCTCCTGCCTCAGCCTCCCAAAGTGCTAGGATTACAGGCATGAGTCACTGCACCTGGGCTCAACAAAGCTTTTAAAAAGTCAATAGTTTGACATTCAAGGCCCTCTATAATCCTAATAGGATTTATAGATACCATTCATTGAGAGTTTGCTATGACATTACCTAAACTACCATCAGGTATCCTCACAACAACCCTACAAGGTAGAGGATACTCTATTTTCTTTCTATAGATGAAACTAAGACTTAGAAAGATGAAGTAAATCCCCCAGCTTTCTAGCCCTAGTGAGTAGCAGAGTCGGGATTAGAACTAGCTCTGCATGAACTACATAGCTGGTACACTGACCTCCAGCTCATCCTTCAGTCCCCCCTCCACCCTCCACTGAGGCAGCTGTGCTCCAATTCCAAGGATGGTGTCCCCAAACTACCACGCACATTCTCACCATCACATCTATAAAGGATCAATCTCAAAGCCACTGCCTCTGAGAAGCCTTCCGAGTCCCTCACTCAAAAGTCCTTGCTGGCTCAAAAGTTCTTGCGGGCTCACATGGGTCTTTTACTAATTACTTCTATTAATAGCACGGCAGTTTGCAGTCTAACAGTGGCGTGTAATAGGTCACCTTTTTTACTAGATTCTAATCTCTTTCAGAGCAGGAACCATATCCTACTCACTTTTGGATCCTCACAGTTGCCTCATCAGTTCATTGTGCATTGTGCATTCAAAAATGTTTTCTGAGACACTTTGAGTGAAGGTGGCTCTGGGAGTTCGCTCTTTAGGGACTCCCTCTGCTCTAAACCCATAGCAAGGACAGATAAGATGTAAAAGGAAAACACCAAAATGATAATGCTATGCTCAAAAACAAGATTATCATCTCCGTGGCCTTGAACTAAATGCAAACACAAAGTCATGAGCACGACTGAAGCATCAAGGCTGAGGATCCCTGTGCAGATGCAGGGGAGGCAGCCAGGCACATAGTGGACAAAACGTACTCCAGGCTAGGTGGGGGGCCAGAGTCAGGCTCAGCCCTTAAAGCCAAGGCTTGGAGTCGAGTTTCTCTGCTGGAGAATAGATGCTAACAAATAGAGTTGCTGACAGCTGCCCAGGATGTAGCTTATTTGGGCTAAAAAGGAAATTTTGTTTACATTATAAAAGGTTTAGAATTGGGCTGGGCCCTGTGGCTCACGCCTGTAATCCTAGCACTCAGGGAGGCCCAGGCTGTGGATTGCTCAAGGTCAGGAGTTCGAAACCAGCCTGAGCAAGAGTGAGACCCTACTAAAAATAGAAAGAAATTAACAGGCCAACTAATATATATAGAAAAAATTAGCCGGGCATGGTGGTGCATGCCTGTAGTCCCAGCTACTCGGGAGGCTGAGGCAGTAGGATTGCTTGAGCCCAGGAGTTTTGAGGTTGCTATGAGCTAGGCTGACACCACGGCACTCACTCTAGCCTGGGCAACAAAGCGAGACTCTGCCTCAAAAAAAAATAAATAAATAAATGTCCAAAAAAAAAACAACAGATTTAGAATTGAATAATTAAAGTAACATATATCGAAATTGGTGGAATGAGGAAATACAATGATGACAACAAAGTACGACTGGGATAGTAAACCAAAGACCCATGGATACCACCTCCACAAGCACGAGTGGGCAAGATATTCCTTTGAATCCACAAATTCAAGCAGGCGAGGATAAACCCTGTCAGCTACCAGGCTTGTATGGGATCTTGTCTGTGCACAGGACAGCAAAGAGAAAGAGCTTTGTTTCTGACAACCATGAAAGCAAAGAGAACCCCCCAAACCTCCAATTCCCAGTGAAAGCCGGAAGGGACCCTAGAGAGTCCAGCTCATCGCTGAGCACAACAGCACCACAAAGATGCAATAAGGTCTCGTGGCAATGTGGCAGACTAGGCTCTGTGGACTCTCAGAACTACAAACTCCTTCCAAGACAAAGCCCTGCAAAGAGGAGAAACTGCCGGAACTCCCTGCAAAGAGGAGAAACTTTGTATTTGTCCCAGGAACAGGGACAAATACAAAGAAAGTCCAAATAAAAGTGAAGGAGAGGAACGGCAGAGGCAAATCATAGAAAATATGAGGCTATATTTTAAAATTCACTATGTGAATGTAACTATAGAGCTTGAAAATCTATATTGAAAGGGCTACTCTCACTGCTTCACTGGACTAGCCTTTAAAAAAAAAGGGGAAAGAAAGAAAGAAACAAAGAAACAAATATGCCATGTATCTGGAAAAAATGATTCACAATGGTCAATACAGAAACATGGTCTATTGAAACTACTGGTCTTGAAAGAAAAATAAATAATTATTTGTATCCAGGCCAAAAAAAAAAAAAAATGACCAAGGCACCTATAAGGGAAAAAAATCATATTGTTATCATACCAAAAAATAATGGAGCAACATATTTAAAACAAAGAAAGAAAATGAGAACCACCAATTTTGTATCCAGCCAAACTGATCTTCAAGTGTAAAGGCTGTAGAAAAACTGTTAGGAATGTTGCAAAAACTCAGACTAGTCTTCCCATGAATTCTTTCGGAGAAATCAACCAAAGAAAGCATTTCAGATAACTAAAAAGACGAGAGAAACATACACATAAAGACTGGCTGTTAGGCCAAGTGCAGTGGCTCTATAATCCTAGAACTCTGGGAGGTCAAGGGGGGATGATCACTTGAGATCAGGAGTTCCAGACCAGCCTGAGCAAGAGCGAGACCCTGTCTCTACTAAAAATAGGAAAAATTGGCCAGACAACTAAAAATAGAAAAAAAAATTAGCCTGATATGGTAGCAAACTCCTGTAGTCCCAGCTATGAGGAGGCTAAGGCAGAAGTATCCTTTGAGCTCAGAAGTTTGAGGCTGCTATAAGCTAGACTGATGCTACAGCACTCTAGCCAAGGCAACAGAGCAAGACATTGTCTCAAAAAATTAAAATTAAAAAGACTGGCAGGCCGGGCGCAGTGGCTCACGCCTGTAATCCTAGCACTCTGGGAGGCTGAGGCAGGTGGATTGCTCAAGGTCAGGAGTTAGAGACCAGCCTGAGCAAGAGCAAGACCCCCGTCTCTACTATAAATAGAAACAAATTAATTGGCCAACTAATATATATAGAAAAAATCAGCCGTGCATGGTGGTGCATGCCTGTAGTCCCAGCTACTCGGAAGGCTGAGGCAGTAGGATTGCTTGAGCCCAAGAGTTTGAGGTTGCTGTGAGCTAGGCTGATGCATGGCACTCGCTCTAGCCTGGGCAACAAAGCGAGTCTCTGTCTCAAAAAAAAAAAGACTGGCAGTTAGACTATAGTTGTATCAATAACTAAGTCTTTTTGATCACACATAAGACAAAAATGTCTGGCATTAAGACAGAAGGAACTTGGGTCCCTAAAAGAGCTTATAGAATGAGCTGCCTATCCACCTTAGACTATTGTCCACCTCTAGACAGTCAGATGAAAGTGAAAAAACTGGCCTGGCGCAGTGGCTCATGCCTGTAATCCTAGCACTCTGGGAGGCCAAGGTAGGAGGATCGCTCAAGGTCAGGAGTTCGAAACCAGCCTGATACAAGAATGAGACCCCATCTCTACTAAAAAATAGAAAGAAATTAATTGGCCAACTAAAATATATAGAAATAATTAGCTGGGCATGGTGGCGCATTCCTGTAGTCCCAGCTACTCGGGAGGCTGAGGCAGAAGGATTATTTGAGCCCAGGAGTTTGAGGTTGCTGTGAGTGAGGGTGACGACACAGCACTCTAGCCTGGGGAACAAAGTGAAACTCTGTCTCAAAAAAAAAAAAAAGTGAAAAAACTATTTTGTTTGAGCCATTGTATTTTGTAGTCTCTTTGTTATAACAAGTTACCCTATAATCTAATACTAAAGAAATGGTACATCAAAGTGAGGTTGCTGTGTAGCCAGTGGTGGCAGTGCACATCTGTAGTTCCAGCTACTCAGGAGAAGGAGGCAGGAGGAGCACTTGAGTCCAGGAGTTCAAGGCTGCAGTGAGCTATGGTCCTGCCACTGCACTCTAGTCTGGGCAACAGAGCAAGCCCCTGTCTCAAAAAAAAAAATGAGGTTGCTAGATACACTCCCATGTTTATTGTAGCACTATTCACAATAGCCAAGTTTTGGAATCAACCTAAGTGTCCCTCAACAGTTGAACGGATTAAAAAAATGTGGAACATGAACACAATGGAATATTATTCAGCCATAAAAAGAAGGAAATCCCATCATTTGCAACAACATAGATAGAACTGGAGAACATTATGTTAAGTGAAATAAGCCAAACACAGAAAGACAAATTAGCATGTTCTCACTCTTATGTGGGAGTTAAAAATTAAAACAATTGATCTCATGGAGATAGAGAGTAGAATGAGAGACTAGGAAGGGTAGCACGGAGGGGGAGGTAAAGTGAGGGTAGTTAATGGGTGCAAAAAATAGAATGAACAAGATTTTTATTTTATTCCCAAATAGTTTTATATTTTAGCTGTGAAGGTGAGTTACCAAAGCCAAACTTGTTCTTAACGAGCAGTCTGTAGCCTAGGCTGGAGTGCAGTGGCAGGATCATAGTTCACTGTAGCCTTAAACTCCTGGGCTCAAGGGATCCTCCTGCCTCAGCCTCCCAAGTAGCTAGGACTGCAGGCAAAAGCTACTACACTCAGCTAACATTTTTAAAATTTTTTGGAGAGACAGTGGTCTTGTTATATCACCTAGGCTGGTCTTGAACTTGTGGCCTCCCAAAGTGCTGGTATAACAGGTATTAGTCACTGTGCCTGGCCCTACTCTGATTTGATTATTAGACATTGTAAGCAGGTGTCAAAACATCACATTTACTCCATAAATATATACAACTATTCTATACTCATAATCATTTTAAAACATTTTTTTAAATGAGTTTGCCACCATAACAATAACCTAAAGTGTGGAGTTTTGACTTAGTGATAAAGCAGCTTGTGACAAAGAAACAGATATTGTAGGCTGGATATTTGGTTACACACCAGAATATTTGGAAAAACTCTTCCTTGTGAAAACTTGGAAGACAGACCTATGGCGCTATTAGCTCTAATGAAAATGGCTGGAAAATGCCATAATGTTACTCAATACTGCCCTTAGACCTGCCAAGTCAGCTCCTTGCCCCAGGCTCTGTGCTTCAGGAAGCACTATGCTTTCATGGACCTTTCTCCGGTGACTGGGAATGGTTGGGGCCAGAAACGCCATACAGGTCCCATGATCAGAAGCACGAGTTTTCCAAATCCCTCTCTGAGGCCTGGGATTGGGCAGGGCCAACAGCACCACCTAGGCAGGGTTCCTGAGCTCACACTAGACCGTGTGGGTCCTGGTAATCGCTTCTCTTCTTCAGGACTCTCTTCAACTCTTTACAACTACCCACCCTCAGGCTATAGTTATGGTTTGTCTATAATTTTTTTTTTTTTTTTTTGAGACAGAGTCTGGCTTTGTTGCCCAGGCTAGAGTGAGTGCCGTGGCGTCAGCCTAGCTCACAGCAACCTCAAACTCCTGGGCTCAAGCAATCCTGCTGCCTCAGCCTCCCAAGTAGCTGAGACTGCAGGCATGTGCCACCATGCCCAGCTAATTTTTTCTATATATATTAGTTGGCCAATTAATTTATTTCTATTTATAGTAGAGACGGGGTCTCGCTCTTGCTCAGGCTGGTTTCGAACTCCTGACCTGGAGCAATCCGCCCACCTCGGCCTCCCAGAGTGCTAGGGTTACAGGCGTGAGCCATCGCGCCCAGCCAGTCTATAATTTTTTATTGAATTGTCGTTGTCTGGTTAATAATTGGTACTGGGATGATTACTAAATAAATATATGCACAGGAGGAAAAAATGAAATAAATCTTATACCATACACAAATATAATTCCAGATAAAGTAAAGACCTTGATTTGAAAAGAAAATCTTTTCTTTTTTCCAAATTTTTTTTAAGAAATGGGAGGTCTCACTATGCTGCCCAGGCTGGCCTCAAACTCCTGGGCTCAAAGCAATCCTCCTGCCAGCCTCTCAAGTAGCTGGACTACAGGTGCAGGCTACTGGGCCTGGGAAAAAAAAATCTTTAAAACTTCTTAAAGAAAAAAAACAAAAACACTTCTAAAAGTAGGTATAGAAGAATATCTATATATGACCTCGGGGTAGTAAATAATGTTGTAAACAAGTCACAAAAAGCTATAAAGTAAAATATTAATACATTTGACAACATTAAAATTTAAAACTTCTGTACAAAGAAATGGTGAAAAGACAAGTCACAACCAGAAGATTGTTTGTTTCATGTATAATGGACAGGCAATTAGAATATGTAAAGAATTTCTATAATCAGTAAGTAAAATAAAAATGGGCAAAGAGCCTGGAGCAATGGGGTGCATCTGTAGTCTCAGCTATTCAGGAGGCTGAGGCAGAAGGATTGCTTGAGTCCAGGGGTTTTAGTCCAGCCTGGGCAAGATAGCAAGACTCCATCTCTAACCCTTTGCACTCGGATGTTGAGTGTGACTAGACACGGTTAGCAAAAATTATAGAGATTAAAACTACTCTTTGAATGTATCAATAATTTGAAATATAAAAAAATCCAAATAAATAAGTTTGTATGAAAAGAAACTCCATGGCCGGGCGCAGTGGCTCACGCCTGTAATCCTAGCACTCTGGAAGGCCGAGGTGGGCGGATTCTCGAGGTCAGGAGTTCGAAACCAGCCTGAGCAAGAGCGAGACCCCGTCTCTACTATAAATAGAAAGAAATTAATTGGCCAACTAATATATATAGAAAAAATCAGCCGGGCATGGTGGCGCATGCCTGTAGTCCCAGCTACTCGGGAGGCTGAGGCAGCAGGATCGCTTGAGCCCAGGAGTTTGAGGTTGCTGTGAGCTAGTCTGACGCCACGGCACTCACTCTAGCCTGGGCAACAAAGTGAAACTCTTTCTCAAAAAAAAAAAAAATAATAATAATGTACGTTTGGAAAGAGGAGAAAGAGAATCGGATAGGGGAATAGTACACGAAGGGCTTCAACTGTGTCTGTGTCTTATTTCTTAAAAAAAAAAATCAAAGTTCAATATGAAAAAAATTAAAATTTGTCAAAGCTGGGTAATGGACACATAGGAGTTTGTTATATTTGTCTCAAAACTTTTGTGAGCATTTGAAATATTTTATAATTTAAAAAATATTGAAAGACTATTTGGCCCTCATTTTCCTCATATATAATATAGGGATGATAATTCTTACAGCATAGATTTGTGGTTAAGAGCATGGACTCTAAAACCAGAGGGCTTTGCTACTTACAAGCCCGTGACACTGGGAAGGTTATATAACTTTTCTGTGCCTCATTGGAAACATAGGGATAATGGTCTCCAAACCATTATTAAGATTAAATATGTTAATATTTGGAAAGCTCTTAGAAAAACAAAGTAAATGAGTATGTTCATTAAATAAATTAAACAAAACAAATATTATAGTTTGAAGATTAAAAATAATAAAGCTTACTAAGGTATGAAAAGAGCATCTGGTATTCCACATCTGCTTGAACAGAGTCTTAGGAACAATGATTATAATGTCAAATAGTTTCCAAGTAACAAAAAAGGGCCCATGAACTGATTAAAAGAAACAATAGCATAATTGAAAGAGAATTGCACATTTTCCCACAATAGTCTATGTATTTCTAGAAGCCACTACTGATGCATTGCAAAGCTCACTTTCCTTGAGGCTTGACACTTTCATCATCCTAAATTTGCAATTCAGGGTAATGAAAGAGAGTGTTCACAGAAATATATGATGCATTTTACAATGGAGGTTTGAGCAAGTAACAAATTATTCTGGCTCTATTTTTTTATCATTTGTAAATTTCAGGAGTAGGAACAAGGTACCTCAGGGTCACAAACAAGAAAGTATTTCTTGGCAATGAAGATGAAAGAGTTCTGAAGATCGCATTTATTATTTTCATCCACTTTTCATGTTGACGTTATACACAGTATAATATTTCATTTTAATAAAATCAATCTTAAAAACATATTAAAGAATACCTGAATTGGATTGTATTCTATGGTTTGGGGCTTTAGGCACTTCCTAGGACTCTTAATTTTCGTTTTCCCCAGTAAGCGTTTGCTGGCCTCACTGCCGCGGGGCAGGCGCACAGCCCCAGCCATCTGGCCAGGACACCTTCCGCTCGGCCACGTGGCTCCAGCCCACCCAGCTCCCTCCTCCTCGACCTTCCCCGGGGCTCACAGTCCTTGGCTTTCTCGCCAAACAAGTAACGCTTCCATTGTTTCCAAGAGTGAGAGCCCCTCGGCCGTAAAAGCTGGAGCTCACGGTTCTTTCATATTCCCGTCCGCCGAGGAATTACATTTTACCACCAGGGGAGGCAAAACTCAAAGACAGCTTTCACAAAAGCAGCGCGGCATGCGGTGACGAAGGAATGTTCTCTGGGCTATGCTGGGAGGATCCAGCATATGCTGGGAGGATCCAGTCGACCTGGAGGAGCCAGCCCCGCTCGGGGCGCGCCGCCCTCACGCGGCCGGCGCCGGGCAGCCTCCCCGGGCGGCGACGGCGCGGGGCCCGCCGGCCGGGGGCGCTGCTCCTCCGGCCCGCAGGGCGCCGGCTCCGCCCGGGGCTGCGGCCCGTCCACGCCGCGGACAAAGGGGCTCGTGTCCCGCGGCTCGGCGGCCTCGGCCAAGGCCGGGGCGGGGCCACCCCGCATGTGACCGCGCATGTGACCCCGCTCCCGCGTGGGCCGGCGGAGCAGGGGGATTAGGCACCCCCACCCCCGCCGGCTCCAGCCTCCCTATCCGGCACCAGTGGGCGGAAAGTGCCCGGGCGCGTCTGCGAGTCCCCACCCGGCGCTGCCGGGCTCGCCAGAGCGAAGTCCGGGCACAGCTTCTGATGTGGGGCCTTTGGGGTTTTCAAGGGTCAAAAAGTAAAATTCCCTTCACCACCTGTCTGTATCTTACGGAGGACTTCTCGCTTGCGCTTTGCTCCAGGGAAAAGCTAGGGGATTGTAGGGGAGGGGGAGGGAAGGGGTGGTGCCTAACAGTTACTGAACTTTGGCCAGTGAGTGTCAGGCAATCTTTTAGGCACTTAAATACTTTGCTTTGATTAATCCTAAAATGGCCTTGTGAAATAAATGTTGTTAGTGCCTTCCTCTGTGTGTCCTAGGCACTAGTTAATAACTTTACCATCTACCAAACCCTCCAGTTAAAATTTTACTAGACTCCTCCTTTTCTCTTACACCCACACCCATTCAATGATTATTTATTGAGTGCGTACTGTATGCCAAGGTGCTGGGGATACTGTAATGAGCAAAGCAGACTGATCCCTGTGTTCACACAATTTACATGGGGGGGGGGCAGAGAGGAAGAGATAATTATTATAATTGCAAAAGAGGAATGAGAATGCTGAAGATAAATTCCACAGGTGCTGGCGGGTGGGGGTTGAGGACTGGGAGAGGGGTTTTATTACCAAGGGGATCCTGACCTAGTCTGGATAAGGAGAAACTAGGAGAGTGGAATCAACAGGACTTAGAGACTTGTTAATTGTGGATGGTGTCGGAAAATTCTACCCAGCCTATTGTATCCTCTCCTCTGGTACTCAAAGCCTCTCAGCTACCCCTACCCTCCCATCCTAGGACAGTGGAAAGATGGAGGAACTAGGCAGATCCCTGAGTTTCTGGCCCAATTGACCCCACCCCCTTGCTTGGTGACACCATGGACAAATCATTCTTCTATAAATCCTTGGGAGACCTGAGTTTCTTCCATGCGGTGCCCTGTGATAGTGCTCCTTAAACCTTGGGGAACATTGCAAAAAAATGTATTAATACAAGGAACACATAAGAAAACTACATTATACATTTACAATAATTAAAAAAGTGTAGCAGGAACACTGGCACATGGAAATGGGATAGAATCTAGCAATAAACCCAAATAGATCTGTGGGTTTAGATATGATAAAGGAAGTTATATATAGAAATACATAAAGATAGATTATTCAAGAAATGTTCAGAAAATGTAGATTGTTCAATAAATGATGTTAGGACAATGGAGAGCCATCTGGAAAAAAATTAATTTAAATCTATATCTCATCTTATTCCAAAATAAATTTCAGATGAATTAAAATGAAACACTGAAAAATAAACTTTAGAAGTACTAAAAGAAAACGTAGGAGTTTTAAAAATAGTATTGGGGCCAGGCTCGGTGACTCACGCCTGTAATCCTAGCACTCTGGGAGGCTGAGGCGGGAGGATCGCTCAAGGTCAGGAGTTCAAAACCAGCCTGAGCAAGAGTGAGACTCTGTCTCTACTAAAAAAATAGAAAGAAATTAATTGGCCAACTAAAAAAATATAGAGAAAAAATTAGCCAGGCATGGCGGCACATGCCTGTAGTCCCAGCTACTTGGGAGGCTGAGGCAGGAGGATTGCTTGAGCGCAGGAGTTTGAGGTGGCTGTGAGCTAGGCTGACACCATGGCACTCTAGCCCAGGCAAGAGAGTGAGACTCTGTCTCAAAATAAATAAATAAATAAATAAATAAATAAATAAATAAATAAAATATTGGAGTGGGGAATTCATTTCTAAGTATGACATGAAACCTAAACGCTCCCCTCCACACACACACTACCACAACAACCACTAGCACAACAAAAATCAGTATGTGTCACATATCAAATAATTTCCTAAATATAAAAATGAACACTTACAAATTAATAACAAAAGACCAACAACTTAGTAGAAAAGCATATCATAGTCTAGGCGCAGTGGCTCACACCTGTAATCCTAACCCTCTGGGAGGCCAAGGTGGGTGGATCATTTGAGCTCAGGAGTTCAAGACCAGCCTGAGCAAGAGCGAGACCCGTCTCTACTATAAATAGAAAGAAATTAATTGGCCAACTAATATATATACAAAAAAAATTAGCCGGGCATGGTGGCCCATGCCTGTAGTCCCAGCTACTCAGGAGGCTGAGGCAGAAGGATTGCTTGAGCCCGGGAGTTCGAGGTTGCTGTGAGCTAGGCTGACACCATGGCACTCACTCTAGCCTGAGCAACAAAGTGAGACTCTGTCTCAAAAAAAAAGAAATTAATTGAGCAACTAAAAATATATAGAAAAAATTAGCCAGGCATGGGGGCGCATGCCTGTAGTCCCAGCTACTTGGGAGGCTGAGGCAGGAGGATCACTTGAGCCCAGGAGTTTGAGGTTGATGTGAGCTAAGCTGATGCCACGGCACTCTAGCCCGGGCAATGAGTGAGACTTTGTCTCAAAAAAAGAAAAAAAAAAAAAAGAAAAGTATATGACAAACAGTTCACAGTGAAGAAAATTAAAACAGCTCTTATATATATGAGAAGATTTCTCACTGATAATAAGAAAAATGTAAATTGAAAGTACAGTAAAATACCCTTTTTCACCTATCAGATGGATCAAATCTCACCTATGGAGGGCAATTTGGCGATATTAACCAGAATTTAAAATGTATGTTACTTTGACCCAGCAATTTCTCTTTTAGGAATTTTCCTATAGATGTACTCCCACAAGTATGAAATGACATATGCCAAAAAAATTCATTGCAACACTGTAATAGCAAAATATTGGAAACAATCTAAATGTCCATCAATAGATAACTTATTAAATAAATTATGATATATCATACAAAGGATTGGAGATGTATATATACTAATAGAGGCTTTGTAGAGTGTATCAGATTTTTTCTTTTTATTTTTTTTTTAAGACTAGTCAAGTGCAGTAGTGAGGAGGGGGGAAAATAGTAGAACAAGGAGCTCAATCTGTGACTGTGAACAATCAAGTGAGATAACTCATGAGTATATCAGATTTTAATTACATTTATAAAATGGAAATAATAACTGTACATACTATGCAAGGTTGCTATAAAGACTAAATGATTTAAAATACCAAAAGCACTTAGAACAATGCCCAGAACACATAGCACTAGCTATTTACTTACACATATTTTTTTTTTTTTTTTTTTTTGAGACAGAGTCTCACTTTATTGCCCAGGCTAGAGTGAGTGCGGTGGCGTCAGCCTAGCTCACAGCAACCTCAAACTCCTGGGCTCAAGCAATCCTCCTGCCTCAGCCTCCCAAGTAGCTGGGACTACAGGCATGCGCCACCATGCCCGGCTAATTTTTCCTATATATATTAGTTGGCCAATCAATTTCTTTCTATTTATAGTAGAGATGGGGTCTCGCTCTTGCTCAGGCTGGTCTTGAACTCCTGAGCTCAAACGATCCGCCCACCTCGGCCTCCCGGAGAGCTAGGATTACAGGCTTGAGCCACCTCGCCCGGGCCTACTTACACATATTGTTTCTTTTTGTCTCTTTTTTTTTTTTTTTTTTTTTT